>CM074121.1:23652533-23657533 GCA_037177725.1 Cyamopsis tetragonoloba | reverse complement strand
TGTTTAAGCAACTCGCGCAATCGTTGACCTCTTGCCAATTGATTTTGAGTAGCTTTATCGAGATCAGAAGCGAATTGTGCAAAAGCTTCTAATTCTGCGAATTGTGCCAATTCCAATTTTAATTTACCAGCTACTTGTTTCATGGCTTTAATTTGAGCCGCCGATCCAACTCTCGAAAAATAAAACTTCCATCGAAGAGAAGCAAATGAAAGGCTTTCATAAAAATTCTTGTAGAATCGAGAATGAAGTTTTCATTCTGTACATGTCAGATCATGAATTAGTAACTGCATCCAATCTCCAAAAAAATCCCAATTGTTTCGAATTTTCTCTTTTTGGAATGGAATATTTACAGAATCCCCATGAATAGGACCAAACCTTATTCCATGGTATTTACATAAGATTCCTCTTTCTTATTCTTAAGCAAGTCCCCGAGAGGGCTTAGTTGATCCATGATTTATGTTTCGTTTTTCGTTTCCTTTTCGTTTGTTTCGAGAGATATATCGATCAATTCCGATTCTTTTTCTATTGATTCTTTTTCGATAAAGATGTATGGATCCATGGGTCTATGTGTCTATATAGATCCTGTTCATGGATTAACGAAAATGTGCATAAGTTCTATTTGCCTCTGCCATTTTATGAGTCTCTTCCTTTTTGCGTATGGCATCGCCACTCCCTTTGGCAGCATCCACTAATTCGGAATAGAACTCCAAAAAGCATTTATCCTGTCTCTAACGGTCCTGATATTGAATAACCTGTCCCTGGCAGAGACAGAAAGAAATGGACCAGGTAAGAAAGATTGCTTCTTAAGGATAAAAGTTAGGTTCCCTCCGGGGGTTCCCCGCGGGGCTGGGGTACGAACGGTTAAGAGTTATGGCTTTACTGCTTATTTATAACACTTAATATTAATAAGACTACTTTAGTTTATACTCAAAGTTCGTCTTTTGACTTACTTAATCATTCATTTAGGAGAATTCAAAATTTTTTCGATTTCATCTTTTATCTAATTAAATAGAAATTCGATAGAACTATCGAATTCCTAATTACTTATCAATTTTACACTTTGATAATCCAATTTGGTAGAATTCTAATATATAAATGTATCCATTCTATATATTTATATTTAATCTTAATGTACTTAATGTATAAGAATATTTTAATATGTATAAGAATATTTTAATAGAAATTACTATTTATTTTAATCTAATTATTCATTATTATGTAATTCTTCATTATTATGAATTCTAAAAAATTCTAAATAATATTAAATAAATAATATTAAATAATAGCATTCTAATTATTCTAAATAAATAATAAATATAAATAAATATATAATAAAAAAAATATTTATATTATTATTAAAATTATTTATTATTATAATTAATATAATTATATAAATATAAGATATTATATAATATCTAAAGAATATAGAAATAAAACCAATAGAATAAATAATAATATAAATAAATTGTAATTCAAAACTGAAAAAAGAAAATCTTACTATACTAATTAACTAATTAAGATGAAGATATTGTTTTATTGATAAAATAAAACATACAACATATATTTTATTTAAAAAATTTGTTGATAAATAGATCGAAATATATTCTATTAACTATTAATCCTTATCTTCGAATTGTTATGTTCTTTATATTATGTACTAGAATATCAAATAAATAAGAAATATTGGATATTCTATTTTTTTTTTCTATGTTCGTATTAATTGAATTATGTTATGCCATAGTAATTATGTTATGAATACCTAATAATAAACAGTTAATAATGGATAATCTATACATAATATGGATAATCTATACATAATCCAGATTCTATTACAACTATATTAATATTCTATAATATTAAATTATATATATATTAAGAAATATTTTTGATATTTCCAATTTGAAATTTTATTTCAAAAATTATATTCTAAATTGTATTCTATATTAATAGAAATCGAATACCATTAATATAGAAAAATGAATATACAAAAATAGAATATTAATTCTAGTTAGCAAATAGTAAAGGATCCGTTTTTGACATGAAATGGATATATCCGTCCATGGAGCGTATGAATTTCCTGGAATGTAGATAGACCAAAAGAGGGAATGAAGGGATAAGAATAGGAATTATAGTCCCATTGGAAAAAGGGGCACCTGTGGGAACATCTCTACTGACGAACCATTTCAATAGTAAGGGTGCTGCCATAGGGGGGGTGAAGGGAGGGCTCCAATTGGTAGAAAAATACCTGCAACTCCTTGGGGTTATCCTGCACCTGGAAGAAGAAGTCGAAAAAGGAATAAATATAGTGATAATTGTCCATGTACCAGTAGAAGATTCGGCAGCTACCGCAGCACCTGCTTCTTCAGGCGGAACTCCAGGTTGAGGAGTTACTCGGAATGCTGCCAAGATATCAGTATCTTTGGTTTTATAGATTAATTATTTCTATTATAGATTAATGAGAATATTAATATAATCTAAATAGAAATGCTTTCTATTAACTATTAAATTAAAATCATTTCTAAAAAAAATTACACTAGTATCCGAGTATACTAATATTAGTATTATTCTATCGAATATTAATATATTCTAATAGTATTAGAATAGAAATTAAAAAATTCTTTCTACTACTAATATATATAGAGTATTTAGTACTATATACTCTATATTAGGAATGAGATACTCTCTATTAGGAATGAGAGATATTGGATACTAAATATTAAATATTATTAGTTAGTATCTGTATATTATTAGTATCTTTCTTTGGCTGAGTGGCATGTATTTCCATGGTGCTCGTTTTTCCAATTATGAAGCATGGCTAAGTGATCCTACTCATATTGGACCTAGTGCCCAGGTGGTTTGGCCAATAGTGGGCCAAGAAATATTGAATGGTGATGTAGGCGGGGGTTTCCGAGGAATACAAATAACCTCTGGTTTTTTTCAGATTTGGCGAGCATCTGGAATAACTAGTGAATTACAACTCTATTGTACGGCAATTGGTGCATTGGTCTTTGGATGCTGGAAAGGATTTTGATACAAACATTAATTGGTCGTGTGTATTAGCAGATGATATATATATAGGTTCACGATGCATTGCCGTCCGAAATCAAGATATTGGAATTGGACTTATCAATCGATTCATAACCTTTCAAACACAACCAATATCTATTCGAACTCCTTTTACCTGTAGGAATACATCTTGGATCTGCCGATTGTGTTATGGCCGAAGTCCTACTCATGGCGACCTGGTGGAATTGGGAGAAGCTGTAGGTATTATTGCGGGCCAATCCATTGGAGAACCGGGCACTCAACTAACATTAAGAACTTTTCATACCGGCAGAGTATTCACAGGGGGTACTGCAGAACATGTGCGAGCCCCTTCTAATGGAAAAATTAAATTCAACGAGGATTTGGTTCATCCTACACGTACACGTCATGGGCATCCAGCTTTTCTATGTTATATAGACTTGTATGTAACTATTGAAAGTGACGGTATATACATAACGTGACTATTCCACCAAAAAGTTTTCTATTAGTTCAAAATGATCAATATGTAGAATCAGAACAAGTGATTGCTGAGATTCGCGCGGGAACATACACTTTGAATTTGAAAGAAAAGGTTCGAAAACATATTTATTCTGACTCAGAAGGAGAAATGCATTGGAGTACCGATGTGTACCATGCATCCGAATTTACGTATAGTAATGTACATATCTTACCAAAAACAAGTCATTTATGGATATTATCAGGAAGGTCGTGCAGATCCGGTGCAGTCTCTTTTTCACTCCGCAAGGATCAAGATCAAATGAATATTCATTCTCTTTCTACTGGAGAAAGAAATATTTCTAACCTTTTAGTAAGTAATGATCAAGTAAGACATAAATTCTTTAGTTTCAATCCTTCTAGTAAAAAAGAAAGGAGGATTCCTGATTATTCAGTATTGAATCAAATCCTATGTATGGATCATTGTCATTTTATACATGCTGCTATTTTCTACGATACTTCGGATTTATTGGGAAAGAAGCAAAGAAATAGATTCATCATTCCATTTCCATTCCAATCGATTCAAGAACGAGACAAAGAACTAATGTTCCCTTCCGCTATCTCGATTGAAATACCTATCAATGGTATTTTTCGTAGAAATAGTATTCTTGCTTATTTCGATGATCCTCAATACAGAACACAGAGTTCAGGAATTACTAAATATAGGACTATAGGAATTCATTCCATTTTTCAAAAAAAGGATTTTTTAATTGAGTATCGAGGAGTCAAAGAATTTAAGCCAAAATACCAAATCAAAGTAGATCGATTTTTTTTCATTCCCGAGGAAGTGCATATTTTACCAGAATCTTCTTCCATAATGGTACGTAACAATAGTATCGTTGGAGTAGATACACCAATCACGTTAAATATAAGAAATAGAGTGGGCGGATTGGTCCGAGTGGAGAAGAAAAAAAAAAGGATTGAATTAAAATTTTTTTCTGGGAATATCTATTTTCCTGGAGAGATGGATAAGATATCCCGACATAGTGCCATCTTGATACCACCTGGAACGGTAAAAAAAAAAAATTCCAAGGAATCAAAAAAAATGAAAAGTTGGATCTATGTCCAATGGATCACAACTACCAAGAAAAAGTATTTTGTTTTGGTTCGACCCGTAATTCTATATGAAATAGCGGACGGTATCAATTTAGTAAAACTTTTCCCCCAAGATCTGTTCCAGGAAAGGGATAATCTGGAACTTAAAGTTATCAATTATATTCTTTATGGAAATGGAAAATCTATTCGGGGAATTTCTGACACAAGGATTCAATTAGTTCGGACTTGTTTAGTCTTGAATTGGGATCAAGACAAAAAAAGTTCTTCGATAGAAGAGGCCCGCGCTTTTTTTGTTGAAGTAAGTACAAATGGTTTGATTGGAGATTTCCTAAGAATTGATTTAGTGAAATCCCAAATTTCGTATTTCAGAAAAAGGAATGATCTGTCCGGTTCAGGATTGATCT